>VZSE01012174.1:541475-560565 GCA_013398275.1 Promerops cafer
TTTCAGGCAAACCAAGCTTTTCTTCTTGGGTTTCCTGCTGTTATTTACTATCTGGGTTTGGAAAGTGTATCTTTTAAACATGTGAATCATACAAATTGTTCTGACGTGGGACTCTGTTTCTTTTTCTCCCTCTCATCTTCAATATGTTATTGATTCTGGCCAAGAATAACTTTTTCCTGAGCAGAGATGAAAAATCTGAAGCGAAACTTAAATTTCCAGAAAAGTAAACTACATGCCAGTTCTTCTCTTAAGTACAGTTTTGATCCGTAACTTATATCTGCACACAGAACTGGAACACACTGTCTGTTGCCCACTTCTAAAGTTCTTAAATTGGTTCTTGGTGTCCTGAAAAAATTAACTGCATCTCTTAAAAAAAGAAATTGTAGGAGAGGGTACTTGAAAAAGGAAAATGTGATACTTGGTACATATTCAGTATTGGAAGTTGCAAGGTTTTTGCTAGTTTCCTCCATGTTTTTTTTTTAATTTGTTCACTATGTTATTTTTTAATTTTCCCCCTGACTTTTATTTTTATATTTATTTTACTATTAACCTTTCCTCCAAGACATTCACAAAGACAGACACCCATCATCTTTCCTGTTATACCTCTGTGCTACACTTAGTTCAATACATTACAGTGTCTCTACAAAAGTGCTGAATATACCTTGGAGCTGGAATACATACCTGAAGAATTTATTTACCGTAAATGCTTTCTGAAAGCTTTTAAAATACTACTTCAGTGAGAATCAGTGTGATGCAGCAATATAAACATTAAGTTAAAGAAAATTCAAGTATTATTTCCAAGTCCACAGTCTAATTCTATTACAGAGTTCTGTATTATGATGCCCTCATAAAGCAATGAACACGTCACCCAATGTGTCTTGATTGGACACTGAAGGTTTTCTGATATCCATAAGTCACTTTAAATACCAGCTTTTCACAAATACAGGACATTTCTTTGGCAGTGCCTTCAAAGAACTATAGTTTCATTGTTTTATCAATGCCATAGTAGATTCTTTTGCTGTGGATTAACTTAAAAATGCTTGGATTCTTCCTAATGTTGAAACTGGAATTATACATCAGGCAGAAGGAAAAACTCCTTCCTTCTCGTACAGCTGACAGATATTAAGCACCTCACAAATAACCAAGTTTACTTGAGGCACTCAGGAACTCGTGGCATTAAGTCTAAACCACTCTATTTGATGTATATCATAACATGTTCCAATTACTGATAGTATTTGATGAATTACTTAACCATCTTATAATGTCTTACTGCTGGTTACTCACTGTCAATCTGTCTCCCAAACTGTAATTCCTGCCATGGTAATGTTATTTCTGTGTCATTCAAACAACAAACTTGGTGCATATAGCAAAAACTGAGTAATTCACAGCTGGGGAGCTTTAACAGAACAGGCAGTTTTTGTGCCACTGGGGGTATGGTACCTTGGGGTATCATGCCAATTAGAATGGAAAAATATAATAGAAAAAGAGTTAGAAAATCTGATGTAACTGCTTTGTCTGTTCTGCTTAAGCTTTCTCTGGGAAGCATTAAATTGAGTTAGAAGACTGCCTGTACAGACACATTCCACTAATGTGGCTCTTGTATGCAATCTCTCTACTTCATTAATAGCTCCCTACCAATTTTGCAGCCTGTGAGCCATGAGCAGCTGTATGCTGCTGATGTTCAACAAATGCAATGTATGAATACTTTAAACTAATTTGGCACACTTGTGAACAATTTAAATAAGTGCTATTAAATAAACTACCAGAATGCCTCTGTTAAGAGTTTCACAATACCTTTCTTACTGTTGTGTAATGACATTTGTGGAATACTAGAACAATTTTTCTACAGCATGTCATTTTTTTAGCTTAATATTTGTCATGTAAAGCATATGCAGCTTGAGTTGTTCACATCAAAAACCTCCTCTGTGGCTGACTTTAAGGTTTATTAAATCAAGTAAATCAAATAAATAAAAGTTTGTGTGTGAAATAAAAGTAAATTTAGAAAAAACCCGTTGGCTTCCTACTTTAAGATGTAACTCCTCTTGCCAATATTTTCCAGACTCAGGAAATTCTTCTCTGATTCCTGATTGACTTCGGGGCTTGCACACCAAACCAATACACACGTGGAGAACTGAGACCCAGCATTGCTTTCTAAAGCTGCCTATTGCTCGACCTCCTGCATGGTAAGTCCTTCAGTAAGAACACTTCCAAAATGTGTTTGCAGTTAAGAATGTCCTTACAGGATTGGGAATTGCCTATCTGTCCAGCTGGAAGCTTTGCCAGCAGCCAATATCTTAAAGATATGAAATGTTATAAAATATTAGTGAAATTTGTTGAAAGGATCTTACTCATCCATTAGGCATGTTAAGGCAAATAATGGATTTAATTTTTCAAGTGCACAAATTATAGCAAAGTAATGCTAGTGCTGAGGCCTGCACTAATTGAAGCAACTAGTTTATCTTGGTGCCTTCACAACCCTGATGGTGCAAGGTAATTCAAATGTCTTTGGAAAGTTTTTTAGGAGAAAAGGGTACTTTGCTGCTGGTGACTGGTAGAAGGTATATGTCAAAGTTTAGAACAACCTCTCACCTTTTCTATTTGTAGCTGATTTGTTATTTATACTTCGTAATATTTACTACTAAATTAAACTCGAATTTTGATTGTATGCTTGCATATTTCATGATTTTTTTCCCTGCTTTTAAAATGTGTTCTGTATATGGAGCAGGCTTCTTCTTTCCTGACTAACCATCCGCTAGTGTGACAGCAGTGCCCATCTCTGGGATGCCCTGGGGAGGGGCTGCCCAAATTCAGATCCCCAGGCAAGGACAGGGCTGCCTGGCACCAGCTCTGCTGGCTGAGCTGGGGGACTCAGGACCAAGTACTGAAGCACCAACCACACCTTTGCAATGCTGGCGTGGGATAGGCAGGGAAAGGCAGAGGGCTGGCACAGGGATGCAGCAGATGCCAGAAGGGTTTGCTGTGCTGTGGGCTGTGGCAGCAGAAAGGGAACCCCTTGCATGTGTGAGCTCCCGTGCTCCTCCCAGCAGCACTGCACGCTGGCACCTGCTTCAATAACACATCTTTGCTCTTGCTGGGGCAGCCCATGGGGATTTGTGAGTGGTTTGAAACTGAAAAAGGAAAGAGCATGGCATAGCTTTGCGTTCCCTCAGTCCCAAATCCTCCAACATTGGCAGAGGAAAAAATTAGTTCATGTTTTTCCTCTGAATTGTTTGCTTGATGATCTACTCTGTCTGGAATTGGTTTTTCCTGTAAGCTCTATTTTATTTCCTTTCCTCTTTTTCTTTCTGTTTTCCTCCTCCCCACAGCAGTAGCAAACAATAATCCCTTTTCCCACAATATTGGTTTGTGAGTGTGGCAAAAATGAGAGGTAACTTCCTGGCTACAGTAAGACTGAAACCTATTTACAGGATTTTAAGGTTGAGAACTACAGAGTGAGGTAATTTCAGGATTAAATGCAGTATGAGTCTGCCATGAAGTAAACACCATGCAAGGTGGCACTAAAAGTGAAAGAAACATGGCCTAGATTTACTGAGGACTGAAATGGGTTGGATGTATCTTTGCAGTTGCATTCCAGAGGAGGCTGCTGTTCTTGTTCAGTCTGTTTCACAGAGGGCGATGTGCTACTTTTCTTCCATAAAGAAGGACTTTTGTGAGCTCACTTGCGCCTTATCTAGCAAAACAAAGTAAAACATTTATGCTACTACAAGAATGTTCTGGCAGGAAAACATTAGCACAAATAAGGTACATTTTTTCAATTTTAAATCCTGGATATTTTGCAAAGTATCAAGTGGAGCTTTCAGAGGCAGCTTGGATAGGAAAAGCTAAGCCTCTTGCCATTTTTAGCACTTACTTAGATATTTTTGACCAGAGTTCAAGCCCTTATTACTCATATGTGAGTCCATTCTGTCTTAACTAGGAGATAAGTAAAATTGCGTTGTATGGTGTTGATATTCTAACAGTTTTTCTCTGTTTAAGTCTTCATATAATATCAGCTAATACTGAACCTCAGCTTTGGGTTCTCTTCAGGGACTTATTACGACAATTATTTGAATGAATTTATCCCTGATTAAATAAATTCTATTTTGCTTCAAGACTTCATGACCATAAATTTCTGTGATCACAGCTAAAATGGCCCAAGCCCTGATTTATCTGTCAGGCATTTTATAAGTGAGTTAAATTTTTGGCACTGTATTACATCCCAAATTGCAGTTGCTGCCTACACTGACATTACAGCAAGAGATACAGCAGGTTTTCTGCTTACTGTTTTATTCCATTTAGCAGGAGAGAGACATCAGTGTAGACAATTGTCAGAAAAATTCAATACTTGTAATAAATCTAAAATAAAAAAGTACTAAGGGTATTTTCCTGACAGGAAATTCAGCTTTATGAATGAAAAACCATATGATTTTGATGATAAAGTTGGCAATCATCATAGAAATAATAAAGATTTTTTTATAGAAAAATATGCAAAATTATTATTTTTCACTGCTAAGCATTTAATAGGTTTGCAGATCAGCTACATCTATGGGGATATTATGTATCAGTTGGTAGTTTGGGTAAGTTTTCTTTGGTATGTTTTCAAAGAGATTTCTTTTTCTGGAAAGTTACTTGAGGGTGATTGTAACTTTACAGATCTGACAAGAGCAGGTTTAATGGTTTTAGGAGTACTTTAAGGAATTTTGGGTGGTTGCTTTGCCCAGCTGAATGAAGGCTCTAGTTGGCATTGGCCTCTTGTAAAACACACGCACAACACAGAACTCATTTAATTTTTGAAGGTACTTCTCTCTGATTACAATGAATTATATGTCCTTAACTACTTGTTAATATTATTGCTGAATTAGAGGAAGGTTTCAAATGTAAGGGTGTTTGGTGTCCATCTCTGTTCCTGGACGCGCCTCTTAACCGAGCGCGTGCATTGCTGGGTACTTGTGCTTGCTGCTATAAAATCCCAACAAGCACAATCTAAACAACCTAAGAGCAATTCCTACTCTTATTAAGTATAAACATTTTTTACTTTTGTATCTCGCCATAAATTGGGCTGGTTTTTTTTTCTCCTAGAAATAAGTTCTCTTATTTTCACACTTCATCGTGCAGTCTTGTACACAACCACCCAAATGCTATCCCTAGATTCTAATGTGATTTATCTTAATCCACAGAGGTTTTGTGAAGATTAATGGGAGCTGAGCCTATAAATCCTGATTTATTTGTTGTCTTAAGCATATGCTTAATTTTTAATGGTGTTCTACCTATATTTGAGGAACCAACTGTAATGTTCAGATAAGGATGTGAATAGGTGAAGAATGTATAGAAAATTGATAAGAATGTAGGTATTATTTTCCTTAAAGGGCATGAATGAAAGTAGAGCCAAGATGTGGAAAAAGCTCCTAACAGTTGATAAACTATCTTTAAATATGTTCTCTAAAGCAGAGTAGTGATTGCTTTCTTTACTTGATTTGCCCACCCCTCATATCCATCCCCCAATTACTTTTCTCAAATCGTGATGCAATTTCTTATTCTTTGTAATGAGTAAATGGAATTTTCTCTTGGTAAAACTACTTCAGTTAAATTTTTGTTAGGTGCCAAGTCTGTGCTCATTTGCTCCATGGAAATAGTGGAATCTTTGCTGAACCTCACTAAACTAAATGCTTGGAATTGCAATAATTATGCATTTAAGAAAGAATGGCAGTTCTGTAGAAGTCACTGATTCCTGCAGACTTTTTAAAAACAAAACTCTATTAAATGTACCTGTCACATCTTTCTGTGAGGAACAGCAGAAGGTATTTTTGTAAGCTGACAAATCTGTTTTTACCTAGTTTGGCAAAGTCTTTTTCAGACTCATCTCTTTAATTTATATCATTAAATAGATACAGTATCCAAGAAAGTGCTCTTTGTCAAGAGAGCATATTTTTTTATTTATTATTTTGCTCTTTTAATATACACTTGTATTTAAGCTGATTTTTAAAATTTAGTATAAACATGTAATAAATAGGGATAAACAGAAATAATTCTGAATTTTGTGTTCCAAAAGATGGTAGTTGAAGGTATGCTATTTCATCTGCATTAATTGTTGAAATTAAATGGTGTTTCATCTAACAAATGCCAAAAAATATTCTTGTCATTGAATCACCATAATTAATTATTGCTAAAAAAGACAGTAATATAAAGTTTGATGCTGTTAGATCTTTTTATTTTGATGGAGTTTTGTACACCCTAACCTCTGAGTACCATGATTATACTACGCTTCTCCTTCCCTGTGATAGCTTTAGAGCCAGTTTTCCAGTCTTATTTTGCCATGTTTGACTGGTTTTCTGGGATTTTTATTTCTGTGGTTTTTCCTTTCTTTGTCCTGTGCTGCTTCATGGAGTAGTCAGAAATTCTTCTCAATATTTACCTTCAAAATCTTTCTTAATCCTCTCGTGGTGCCTAGAGATGCCTTGTAATGTTATACATGTTAACATAATCCAACCAACTTGGGAATTTTTAATTCTTATGAGCTCATTGAGAATGTTACAAGCCTGTTAACCTTTGCAGATGCTGAAGAATTAATTCTATCAGATTTGAAACCAAACAACAAAAGCGCTGACAATCAAAGTTGTTCTGATGACAGGACTCTGCCTTTTGACTAGCAAATATAAGCTCCAAGCATGAGATGTAAATTTGATGGGGGGGAAAAATAATAAAAAAAGCTGTTGACACTGCTTTTGTGGCTGCTATGAACAACTTAACTCAGGGACCTATGCCTTCTTCCCTGTTAGTATTGATCATGTCAAATATTAGTGTCACAAAGTGCTCCTGTGTGCTGGAGAGATGAGTGTACAGATTTTACATCTTTAACACTGGCACAATCCTTGCTTAAGAGCCTTTGTGAGGAATGGGAAAGCTGTACACCTATCTTCAAGTTTCTGGGTGGGTGATTTAAGCTAATTCCTCTGGACCAGTTGTAAGTGCCATATGGGGCTGAAAGAGTTAAGGCTTAGGGTTATTTTTAGGCAATTGCAATTAAAAGGGATTAAACAGTTGCCTAAAGAAGAGCCCTTATTTTTCTTTGCATCTCCATATGATTTTATTACTTGGTTTTTCTGTTGGGTTTTTTTTGTTGGTTTTTTTTGTTTGTTTGTTTTTTGTTTTTTTAATTAATGACAGTATTGAGAGCCAAGACCACCTTCTTTCACCTATGGCTACTAATACGGGTAAGAGCAGAGCAAATGGGCTAAATTGGAAAATATGTCCATACTGCTGACTGTGCTATAAATGACAGCAGAAGGTTCATGTTAGGAATAGTTTTGTGCTGTAGATAAAAGGAATTACTGATTACTGGATAAGCAGATAACAATGAACACTGGTTCAGACACATAATGCCTAATCTGTCACACCGACAATTTTCAGACCAACTACAGTTTTGCTTAACAAAGCGTGCATTTACAGCAGTAGATATTTGAAATGAGGAATGTGAGGGTTAGTGTGGGGGAAGAAAAAGGCTATTTTTCTCTTTAGATTATCTTTTTAGCTGATTAAAATAAAGCTCTGATCTCTAGTTTGATATGTAAGTTTTTTGAAGTCTGTGAAAGTGTTCACCTCCTGATGTACCCATACAAACACAATATTTTTTTAATGCTGCCGACTGTGGCAATCACAGTTTAGAGGAATAAGGACACAGAGCTTGTTCTCTCCTGTTAACTCTTAAATAATTAACCTTATAATTGTGTTCACTTAAGAATCAGGGGAAAATGCCCTAAAACATAGTGCATTTCAGAACATTGTCTCCATCAGTCATGGCTGTGTCTATAAAAGCAGATAGCACTGATAGGAGCTGGTCACAGGCTTGGTGTGACCTGACTGGGGTTACAGTCACTGGAGACACGGTGGGGAATTATCCAAGTAGCAAATAGTCATTTGTACCTAGATGGTATCAGGCTCCACAGCCAGCCTGTAGCTCCTCTCTGACCTGCAGGGACACAGCAGCAAGCAGACAGCTTCCATCTAAGCCATCTCCAAGTGAGACAACAGAGAGGCAGGGGCTGGCACTGTACAGATGGTAATTACTTCTATCTACAGGGGTCTCTGCTGTTCCAGTAAACAATGAACGCCCATGGATTCTGGGAGACTTTTTTCTTAAACTAGGAATCTGTTTCACTGAATGTACTACCAGTCTGTTTTCTCTTGCTTTCAATCTACTTGGTGGATAATCATCAAATAGTCTCCTAAAGTATTTGAAAATTTGCCTGGAGCAGGTTCAGATCTTATCATGTCTCTAATGATTGCATTTTATTGGAAGCTTTGTGGACAGCCAGATAAGGGAAGCTTATGAATGTGAATTTCCATAGCATCACAGTACAAAAAAACCCCATAACATAGAAAAATTGGAGTGAACACTTTAGTTTAACAACTCTGTTTTGTTTAGTTTGGACAGGTTTTCATATGGCTACTAACCTGTAGGGGACCTGTGAATTTTAGCATTTTTGGTGTCTAATACTAATTATTTGCTGCTTGTGGCAAAAATTTTTAGCTAAGTTTGCCTACTTAAATCACTGCTTACGGTAGTAGCATTGAATACAGAACAAAGCCATATTAAATACAAGATGTATATTTGTAAAGCGTCATAGGGAAGAATAAAAGTCTTACAAGCTGCAAGGTAAAAAATTATATTAACAATTCAAACTTAGCACCTCAGCATGTTTTACTCCAATACAAACCCATTAAAATATTGAACCCAATGAGATCACTGCTGGTCTAGGTAAACTTTGAGTTAATCCTTATTCATTTCAGTGTAGCTAGGTATTTTATCTAGTACTTATTTAACTGAAAGTAATTTTCCTTGTCTTTCTAATACTATTGAAAAGTCTTTTTGAAGTATGATCCCATTTTAAGAAGCAAATTTCAAGGCTGTTGTTTATAGAGAAAGTGAAAGCAAGCTGTCAGGTGTGTTCAGTGGTATAGAGAGGGCTGATGTTCTCTGTGTATGGGGCAAATGTGCCTCAAGTCTGACCAAAATGAGTAAATCATTAAGCCAATGATACACTATCTGCCTGTGAAATCAACATACGACAATTATTTGTCATTATTTTTTAACCTTTCTTACGTTGTGTGTTGCTCAGCAATTAAAATGTGTTGTTGAAAGTAGAAGAATTTTGTTGACTCAACAGAAACTTTTCCATGTTTCCCATTTTCCCCAAGAGTGGGTTACAACTGAAGTTGTAGCTGGAAGAACTTCTGAAGCAAACAGTTCAGCCGGTTAAACCTCAGCAGAAACCTAAAAATTTTGCACTGGTATTCCAGATTTTCTCATTGATGATTATAATAAAACTGGACTTGGGCAAAAAAATTCTGTAAATTCTATGGCATGGTTCTAGGTGAATGATAAATGGTTATGAACATTATTTGGATCCTACTATATGTAAACAATGAGAAAGCTCTAAAAGTGCTGGAAGGGGCAGGTCTCTAAATCAGGTTTGAGCAGGATGATTTTCATTTCTTTCAATGCAACTTCCTCATGCTCAGGCAGGGCTTATTGTCCTGTTTTAGAGACTAAAGTCATTGCCTCTGATTTCAGGATTAAAAAAAAACACCAACAAACTGAAAGTTTAAATAAATCCTTAGAATAAGCTTATAGTGCTGCAACTAAAGTTTTAGCTGTCTGATGTTCTAATTTGGTCAGGATTTAGCAGACAGCATTGACATCTCTGCTTTGTGCACAGGGTGTGTGAATTGTTTTGGGGTTAATCTTTAATTCATGGCCAGCCTTATTTCACACTCTGCTTCACAACTTCAGCAAAAACCAGCTTTAGCCACATATGTTGTGGACCCTTGTCACCTTTATGGGCGATGTCGTGTTGTAAAAATAAAGGTCTTTAGAAAGCATAGAGCAGAGATAAGCTAGCTGAGAGGTTATTTTTGTTGTAGGTTTGGTATTTTTCTTGTTCAACTGAGGGGAAGTGCAGTTTCAAAGTACAGTCTTAGATTTTGGAGAAGTTGACTTAACATAGGTCATCTATTGTTTGAATTTAAAATTGGGACTGTATACTTACTTAGTAATACCAAATTGTGTTTGGTTGCAAAACATAATATTTTTTTTTTTATTGGTGAGGCCTGTCTTCAGCCCTGAGGTAGCTTTGTAGTGCTGGTGAATAGCCCTGGAAGCGCAGAGCTCATCCTGGGAAGCACGGGGAGGGAATAAACCATGCAAGCTCTGTGCCACACAACTCTTGTGGTTGGAATGGGATGCAAATTCCTGCACTATCTTGGATGTGTCCCTGTGACAAGGACTGTATATGTATCTTTGAACTGCTTTGGAGGCATTATGCATGTCTGGTGAAACTCCTTTGTCAGAGGGTTTATTGAAGAAAATCATGTCTGAAGCTTGTGGACAGAGGAATTGATTTCTAGGTACTGCTGGTTAGAGAGAGAAATAGTATAAGCATTTATTTTTCCATTAGTATTTGGCAGTTATAGTCCTGTTGTTACTTCAGGTTACTGTTTATTCTTTTTTTCTTAGTTATCTGGTAAGGACACTTAAAACTTGGAATCCCCCACGACTTTTGTGTGGATATTGAAATGGAAGTAATTAAACTGCACTTATGAGTGCACTTGACCCTCATGTGTTCATAAAACCCTGTAAATGTTAGGTGGAAAATGGAATGTAGCTACTATGTTAATTTCTGCAGTTTTTTGCAAATCGAATGGCTTAATAGAACTTCTTCTTCATTTTTGCTCTGTGGAAAGATTGAATATAACAGACATCCTGTCAAAATACCCATTGGAAAAGATAAAATCTGTGAGAATGTTGGAGCTCTTGGAGAGACCAGACCCTTGTTTGTCTGGTCTTTTCTTCTCACAAGCATTTCCAGGAACTGGGTAGTGCTGGCTGCATAACACAGACAGTTCTATCCCTCCTACCCAGAGAATCACTATACTCTTAAAGACTTTTTCTGACCTGGTGGCCCACAAAATGTCTGTGTTTTCTTCACTTCTTATAGAATTAGCCAATATAAATAGGTCTTGAGATTTTATTTTTTCTTTTTCCTTCAATAGAGGAGAGCAATAAAAATAGCAAGTTCTTATTCTGGACTGAAATTGTTGTATATCAGGAATGCATTTTTAAATGCTAGTTTTAATGTTGTGCAGTTAACTTAAAGAACATACAGTTGTTTTCAGTGTAGATGACTATTGTGAAATTTGGAAGAATTTAGACGTCTCTTGCTAGCATTCAGTTTTTTTTGTTTTGACGAATTTGGTAGTGTCTAAACCATAAGCTTTCATTTATGTGTTATGATTACAGGATATTTTCTTCGTCCTAATCCATTTCTGCTCTGATCAGAAATGCAAAGTGTCTCAAATATTGTGTTCATTTGCATAATCAATAAATAAAAAGCATTATTTAAGACTAGATTTATATGGTGTAGTTAAAAGGTCATTGGCAGAGTTGCAGGGGTTTAAAAAAGCTAAATAACAGTCTCAGCTGAAGTGGTTGAAGAAGGAATGATTATGCTATGAAATGAATATTAATGGTTATGCTATAAAATCAATGATAATGTTTTTTTTGTGTGCTGTGGGATATATTTATGTCTATATTTCCTCGCAGTTTAAATTAAGAGGGGAAAGTATGCAGCTGCTGTTCCAGCAGTCCTGTGTGAAATTTTGATCTCTGACACCTTGCAGGGAACTGCCATTGTAATAGGGTACTCCTCAGGTAGTAAAAGGGTGCAGTAAGAGACATCGGGGGTGGAAACCTCTGCAAATATTTGGACAGTGATTGCACTGAACAACAAACCATATTCTAGCCAAACCATATAAGCCTCTTTGCGTGTGAGGTTTTGTAGGGGACTTTTTTCAACTGTGATTTAACTTCCCCAAAGCAAAGCCATTTGCTAATTCCATTTACCTCCATGCCCATTTTATTTCAAGGAGAGTCCCTCAAAGATTTTCTCACAGCTACTCTTAAAGGAAACATAGTATTATTTATGTTTTTGTATTGAGAAGCAAACAGCTGTGTTGCATACATAGTTCAGTGTGTGAATCATTTCTCAGGGAAAATGCATCTTTTTCAGATCAAAGACTTGAGTCTTCTGTAAATAATCAAAGTAATTTTATGGAAGTGTTTTCATCATTGATGTTTGACAATCTAATTAAATGTTTCACGCAGGAATGTACTATTTATGTTTGAGTTTTTGGTTTGCGCTTTGGTGTAAGAACAGGGGTTTCAGTTGCCTATATTTTAATCATTTGCATGAATATGCATCTGTCCACTGAAAATATATTTGTAAGGATGCTTAAGGCTCTTGTGTGAATAAATCTAGCAGAAAAAGGGAGGCAGGGAAATTTTGGACACATATGTCAGGATGGTTAAATCACAAGTACTGGCTCTAACAGTATTATGCAGAGTGGTTGATCTTCTGAGATGTGACCTGCAAATTTCTGCAAAATAAGATTGATTTTCTGATCAAAAATTACCTTATGTAAGATCAATGGTCTTAAGTCTGGTTAGCAGTAAATATCATATTTGTGAATATTAGTTATGACTGCTTGGTGAAAGCTAGTTAGATTGGTGGATTCCTAACAGAAAAATGTATGTCAGTACAAAACCACAAGAGCAATTGGAAAAGAAAGACCCTGTCCTTGATTGTTTTGATGTTAATAATACCCTCTGCACCCAGCACGTTTGGTCAGCACAGGATGTAATTCTGCCTCAGTGAAGGGTGGATTGTGTACATATTTCTCTGTTGGTTTTTCTCTCTTTGCCATACAATTCCTTATTCAATGTTCAGTTTATTTTTTACACAACAATTAATCCTTTAAGGTGACCAACATGAACGGAGGGCCTGTGGGGTAAAAAGAAAGGGAAGCACAGTATTTTGAAGATGTGTATACCTCTGACTCAGATTTGTTAGGCTCCAAGAGCATCTAGTAGTTTTCTGCTAAAGAAACCTCTTTGATTAATGCTGTTGGAGGCTCTTGAAGTGTAGCCTTTGCTAGGTTACAAAAACAGGCTGTTAAAGGTAGACTTCATCATGTAAAGGTCAGGATGTTTTGAAGTCAAAAAAGCAGCTTAATACTTATTGTCTCTTTATGCATTTATTTTTAAAACTGCCCATACCTTAGTGGACAGATATTTATATAGAAAAACATATATTCACCCTACACTTTTACTTGTAATATACTTCTATTTTCCCTTTTCCTCCTCTCCTCAGTCTGTGTGTGATCATTGCTGCTGACTGCTCAACTATAACACCTCTGTGATGAATAAACTAAAGGAACCTAACCTGCTGTTCCAGTCACTGACTGGATTAACAAGAGTTTTAAAAAACTCCAAACCCCAAAAGTTATATTGCAAGTGTATCTTTTCAAGCTGCTCCTTTTTAGCTGTTTCTCTTTCTGGGAATTAAATGGCAGTGTTTTCAAAAGCTTAACTCCTGTTTTGGCTTTCTGATGTCTTTTTTCACAGACTTGACCCAGCTATGTTTGAAGTATTTGGGCTTGTTGGACTGCTCTTCTGCAGGCATAATAACAGTAGACCTACAACAACTCTCTTTTCAGGCACTGGTATGAAATAAAAGAAGCTGGCTTGCTAGCCCAGTCTTAGCAAGGAGATTTGAATGCCTTGTGGCAGTGACTGATGCAATTTTGCAATCCTAGTTAGTTTATGAACAAAATAGTAAGTAAAAATGTCTTCCAGAACAATGCTGGGTTCCTGAAATCCTAGCTAAGGAATTTTGGAGAATCAAGATGATTCCTCTAGCTTAAAACCTATACAATATTTATTGCAAACCTGCTCCCTCGAAAATTTTCGGGAAATCTGTACTTGAAATATGGGAAGATGGCAGAACCTGTGTAAATTTTTTTATTTTCAGCAAGAAATGTGAAGCCTTTTAATTTATGACTCATAAACCCACTGTGGCAATGACACTAAAGTCTGTAGTTTGGAGCTAGGATCAAACTGAAGAAAGGAAGAACAGATGTTAATGCACCAAAAAATTAATTCCCTGTGATTCTATTCCCTGAGTGGTTTACAATCAACACATGGTTTAAAGATGAAGCTGAGGAAGATGAAGTACGATGGGAATGACTTGATTGTCACTTTCAAAGCAGTATATAAATGCATGAAAGGGAGGGGATTGTTCCTGTTTGTGCTTGAGCATATTTCCCTGTAGGGAGACATGTCAGATGCTATGGAAATAAAAAGCAGCTTCTTTGGCATGTTGTGTATTGATTGCTCTGCCATGGACAGTGATCTCTGAATTGATCTGATGTTCTGTCACACTTCATACCCAGTCTTTTGCCTTAATGCAGCACTAATAACATTTGTGATAAGTGGAAATATTACTTAAATTTTTTTAATCTCAGTAAGTAAGAACAACTGTTTCACCAGACCAAAAGTGCTGTCAGTCAGTGCTGTGAGTGCAAAGTCACACAGGCAATGTGAACATGCTAATTTGAGCATTAAGGAATTTCTGTCTAATCATGTTGTACATGGCTAGGCTGCATGTTTTTATTGTGAGGTATAAAAACATCACACTCACTCTGTCTTAACTTCTGTGCTTAGCTGAACTTGTAGGTCTGTATCTCAAATGTTCTTTAGTGAGTAGAAGTACATTCAATTTCTCATTTCCCAACCTCTACTCCATGTAAAAGAATGAAATAGAAACATCATAAAATAAAAACAATCAAAATGAAAATATTTTCATTTTAGTCTCTGAAATGATTTCAGGAGGTTTTCATTGAGTAGTGTGGTTTCTTTTACTGCTTTCAGGTAAAAAATGTGCTAGCCTTATTGGTCCAGGACTGTATTCCTGTGTGATGTGTTCCATAGCCCTGTGGAATGTTTGCCTGCCTTCATATCACTGACTCTACTTAAAATGCTTTTTCTGTTTATAAAAGAAAGAAGTCTTTCTTTTACTGAACATGCTTAGAAGTTCTGGGAAAACCTAACTTGAAAGACAGAATTAATTTGGAAAAGTTATTTTCCAATTGATGGTGAAGCCTAACACTAAACACTGTGTATGAGCGATGTGTGTATTGGAACACAGACTGCACTACACAAAGTGTTGGCAGATTCTGCTTTCATAATATTTGGTGGTGTTCCTTAAACACAAAATGCACTGCCTGCCAATTCTTTGAAGCAGATTGTATGTTTATTGCAAATTGCCTATGTTATCTCATGAAACAACTGGAATCTGGCTTTCTGTGAAGTAAGGGGAAATCCAGCTTCAAGAAGTTTTTATATGAAGAGGTAAATTTCATATGATTTTGCTATTATGGCAAGAGTGCAATTCAGTTGGAAATAGTCTGTGAAACACCCGGTCTCTTGGAAGCTCTCCCATCTTTGGGGAAGAAAGGCATGTGTAATTTCATGGAAGAAAATCCCCTTTTCCTTCTCCCATCTCTTGAATCTAAGCAGGCACTTAACATTTTTTTTCCTGCAGAGCTGTTTATATAAATGACTGATTTGTTCAAAAGAAGCAAAAAAAAGCTTCTAATGATTACTTCAGGATGTAACTTGTAAATGCTAAATGGATCACTCATTTCCTCTCCTTGGAATGCTGTTCAGTCTCCAGTGTGTTCTGGGTTTATTGCAGGCCATTTTCTTTTCAGATAAAATTGTTCCCGAGGCAGTTAAGAACCATAACTTATATTAGTTATGTTTCTTCCTTTCTTTTGGGAAGAAGGTCGAGTTAGAGGCTCAGCAGCTACAAAATTACTCCAACACACCAGCTTCTTTTATTTCTTAATTTAAAGAAAAACTTGTAGGCTTTTGAAGAAAGGGATCTTTGTGTCTTCCATTCTTTATGATAACAGGGATTGGGACTTCCTTCCCCTGCACCAGAGCCTCTCTCCTGTGGCTTGTAACAGGCTGCAGTCCCCATGTGGGTCCTTGCTGTGGCCATCAGCACTTGGCCGGTCAGCTGGAGAAGGCACCACTTCAGCTGTAGCAGTGCTGGCTAGGATGAAGAGATGTCAAGGAAGCTGCCAAAGATAAATTTGAAGTGTTTGACAAAATAACAGGGATTTTAAGGACAAGTGTTGCAGAACACATATGCTTTTAGTTTAATGAACTTATATAGAAAATAATATTCTTTTCCAGACATGGACACTGGGAAGGAACAACGCAACAGGTGTGTTTGGTTTCTAGTTTTGCTCTTCCCTGGAGACTCTTTATTTTCCCTTCTGGATCCTTTTCCTCTTAGCCGGGTGCTGCTTAATTCTTTCTCTCTGTAAATGTACAAATTTTGTGAGAATGCTGCTGTGTTCCTAGTTGGGGCACATCCTCCTCTGACCATGCCAGAATAAGTTCTGAGTCTAGGAACAAGTCAAAGAGAAGCCTCCAGAAGGTAAGATGTGGGATGTAGTGGCTTCTACTGAAAAAAGGAGTGTTTTGGGGCTTGTACATATTGGCTAACTTAGAAGAATTTTGTCTCTTTATTCGCTTTATTTATTTTTAACTTTATTGGCAAAATTTATTGGTTTTGGTAAGGCCGTGGCTTCTCTTAGGAGCTGTTATCTACTTTGTCAGACAAAACCAGAGGGATTTGGGGGCCGTGGAAAAGAGGGGAGAGTAAAATGGGAACAGAATCAGATCATTATTAGCTTAGCATGCTGCAGTCAATACTAATATACCTTATTCTGGGATCGTGAAGTTGTGTCTTTGATTTCCTTTCTCAAATCTGTAAAAAGCATTTTTTGAGAGCTTGGGAAAAATTGCTTAGCACTGCTATATCGTGAAGCTGAATTGTTAACTTATTTAAAGGTTACTTAGAAATTATAAAAAGATACTACAAAGCAACATAGGTAAAAAATAGATGCCCTGATCCCTTTCACTGCTTTTCCTGAATATGGTTCAAAGAAAATCAGATACAACTCTTCTCAGGTACTTGCATGCTTGTTTCCTCTACTAATACCAGGTAAGATTTACTTTGACAATAGCAAACAACAAATGCTGAGTGATACAGGGAGTACCAGCTTCAAGAAATATCCAGCACTGCTTTCTCAGAACTTGTAACCAAATTTCTGTTCTGCACACAACTTTCTAGTCTTTCAGTGATGTCTAAAGTTTCAGATCTCTCTATAAAAATTGAAGTCTGATTTTTACATTGAATTTAGGTATTTGACAGAGGTTTTGTTTTGCGTCATTTTGCAAAAAACCACAAAAATTTTCAGCATTCAAAATTGAAGCTGATGCTTAAACATTTTTGGTCATCTTCTGCAAGGCAAAACATAGGTTATAGTCTGGCACTAGAATTTCTTTGGGTTTTTCTTTAATAGTATTTCTCGAGTCAGGCGATGCCTCCTTTTTGCAGTTTTAAATCAGAATAGTAAATGGAAGAGAATGGGAGACAAGACCTCTAATCCCCAATCTGTCAGTTCTGGCTTTAGGCAAGTCACTTAAATTGTGTCTCAGATTCTCATAAAAAGGGGTAGAATGTCTCTTGCTCGTCAGGGTGTTGTATGAATCGATTCACACTGCTAAGATTTTGCAGAATGCTTCTGTTGCTGCATTTCACTCAACCTCTCACTGCACTCCCCACCCCTGCTAATTCCTAGTTTTGCACTGGCCAAAAGAGACATGATGAAGAGAATGAAGTAATTCTAATTAATATTCAGAAAGATCAAAGTAAAAATGAATTTAAATAAGAAGTTGCCACTTAGAGCAATATTGTCACAGGAATTAAAATCCACGAGTCAAGAAAATTACCCAGGGTCATTTTTATCTTCTGGTCCCTTGTCATGAATCTAATAGGGAAAGGAGGTAAATGCTGGGATTTAGTAGACATTGTGGAAGGTGTGAGAGCAGCAGGCTCACTGTGCCCTGTGCTGTACCAATTGCCTAACACCCGTGCCATTTTTGAGCCAGTAGGGGCTGTGGCTCCTACAGGGTAATTTTATCCCTGCTCTGGAATATGTCCTCTGCTATAGGAGTTGTATTTACACAACCCTGTCTGTACTACTGAAAGTGCAGCTGGAGTGTGTTGTCGACACAATGCAGGATATCTGCTGGCAAGCTCCAATGGCAGGTTTTGAATGATGCCATAGCACTTTCACTGCATTTTTCTTAAATTTAATGTGTCTGGCCCTATGTTTACCTGTCTGGAACTCAGCACAAATTCTAGATGTGTTGGGAAGGACTCATGAATCATTTAATTACCTTTTATGAGCCAGACCAATGATGAGCACAGGCTGGACCCTCTTATGTAGGCAACTATGGCTGCAGATGCAATTGGAGCCAAACCCTGTTATCCCTCTAGTGTAGATGGAGCAAATGCCATCAGAACATCCCAAATACTAATCAGGCAAAATAACACTTCTGTAGGGAAATTGTCTATATCAGAAATTCTGATGAAGTCAAAACCTGCTGAGCAGTATATGTGATTTGAATTGAACAGGTGCAGCTTCATCAGTGAAACTTGGAAATGCAGACCAAGACAAAGCTTTGATCTGACTATTAGTTTTCAGAAAATACTCCCTGTGTGTATATTTTAAATGCTAATTTTAATCAGTGTAAGAGACATCTAAACTAGTCATGGAACTGCAGTCCTCTTGAGAGCAATAGGATTTACAGTGTAGCCTCTTGTCTGATGAGCCTCTGCAGCAGTCATATGAAGAGATGCCTAAATGAGAAAGTATTGTATTTTGGACCCTTGTGACTTTGAAACTGTTTCCAGCTGTTTTTTTGAATTTCAAATACTAAAAACTGTAAGTTTCTGAGTATTTGGGCATTTGCTATGATAGAAGTCCTTGTTTGCTTGTGGCACTCTATGTTCAGGGCACTAATGCAACTCCTGGTTGGAATTCCTGGATAAAAATAGGAAAACTTGGGGGTGGGAATAAGAAAGGAGTGTAAGGAAAGCAACAGAACAGTTGTGTGCCATTATACCATATGGGAGAGAGCAGTGTGCTACAGGAGATCAGCAAATGGCATTGTTTGCTGTGATGTGTGTGAAGAAGGCTTTCCCTTTGTGTGCCATCATTTTTATCTGCCTGTAATTGCCATCAGCTGTCTGCTGGATTTATTTATTAGAAATAGAAAATAGAAAATATCACTCTGATCTAAATAATATTGCTTTTTTTTTTTTTTTTTTTT